>JAJIBD010003590.1:0-40657 GCA_021461705.1 Cryptotis parvus
GACCAGAGCTATAGTATAGCAGATAGGGTGTTTGCCCTGCATGCTGCTGACCCAAGTTTAATTCCCAGCATCCTATATGGTCCCCTAAGCACCACCAGGAGCAATTCCTGAGTGCAGAGCCAGGCAAATCCCTGAACATCACTGGATGTGATCCCAAAACAACAACAAAAAGTTACTTGAACTTTGGTGAGTTTCTGCTTATTGATTCTGGCTTCCAGACAATGTCTTAACTTTGTATATTCACTGTATCACTGTCTTCCCGTTCATCATCTATTTGCTCGAGCAGGCACCAGTAACATCTCCATATGTTCTGTCTCATGCAAGTAGAGCCCAAGGGCATCTGCTTGCTCCAGGAACATAAAGAGCCTCAAACCATTCCATCAGGTCATGGGAATGAGATCTTTGTATATATATATATTTTTTTTTTTTTGAGATCTTTGTATATATATATATATATATATATATATATATATATATATTTTTTTTTTTTTTTTTTTTTTTTTTTGCTTTTTGGGTCACACCCGGCAATGCTCAGGGGTTTCTCCTGGTTCTGCACTCAGGAATTGCTCCTGGCAGTGCTCGGGGAACCATATGAGATGCCGAGGATTGAACCCGGGCGGCATGGGCCAGCCGCGTGCAAGGCAAACACCCTACCCGCTGGGCTATCGCTCCAGCCCCTGAGGTCTTTGTATATTAACTTACGCATTAAATGTTTTCTAAAATTACATTTTATTTAGTATCTTGTACTTTAGGTGTCTAGCTTATCAGATTGCCTGTAGTTGAGATGTCTGTTACTTCTGTAATATGAGGAATTAATGCTGCTTTAGTTTATACTAAAACATATAATTTTTTTCCCCTTTTTGGGTCACACCCAGCGATGCTCAGGGGTTACTCCTGGCTCTGCACTCAGGAATTACTCCTGGCACTGCGTGGGGGACCATATGGGATGCGGGGATCGAACTCGGGTTGGCCACATGCAAGGCAAACGCCCTACCTGCTGGACTATCGCTCCAGCCCCTAAAGCATAGAATTATTTGGAAGGAAACATGCTAACATAATTACCAGTTATCTCACTGTATAAGCCAAGGATTACTTAACTTTTGCCGTATTTTGAACTGGTTTTATACGCCAATTCCTGTGTCAAAGGGCTTGAACTTTGGATCTCTTCTTCAGAAAACTGAATTTGGTGAGTTGGGAATATCTAAAATGCCGGTTTGCCCATCACACTTACTTGCTTGATTCTTTTTAACCCCCCTCCCCAGCCAGCAAATACAGCAAAATCTTGGTGGAAGAAGGAGGATTGCAGCTCTTGTGGGACATCCAGAAGCACAGCAAGGCCCACCCGCAGGCACAGCAGATGGCAGCCTCCATTTTGGGTGATCTCCGAATGCATTCCATGAATTTTCTGAGAGCGCCCCTCTGATGAGTGCCGGAGATGAGCCCGTTGTTCCACAGAAGGTCTTCAGCCCTGTCAGTTATGAAGTGACCAGCCAAGTTGCCACTGGTCTTTTCAGTGTCTACCTCACTAGTTGTCAACAACGGTATTTATGTTGTTGAATTTTGTAAGTTACCAAACGTTTATGCAAGCTATACTCAGAATCAAGTTGGAATCTTTCTGGGAACACTCCTTTGGCGGTTCTGAAGGATCAGCCATAGTCCTGAGGAGATCCGGGAGCTCCAGCCCTGACTGACTGCTTGCCCCCGTTTCTCAGGAAGGAAATGAAAGCCCTACATGAAGATTTGGGGTTTCATGTTAGTTTCTTTCTGCTCATAAGTGTCTTTCGATTTGTTGTTCCTGGTTATGTGAGACCCCTAGCAAAAGGTGTACATAAAAAATTACACAATATGCTCATAATTGTGTTGTTTGGAGTGCAGTCTTTGTGGAAGGCAGGAAAGAGAAAAAGCTCTCTTAAATACCCAAGAACATTCCATTTGTGGAGTGGAGAGAAGAGAAATATATTTTGATGACTTCGGGTTTATTTTACTTTTGGCCTATATTCCTAAATATTTTACCTTAACTGTGACATTCTGTGGACCTGTGTGTGAAAAGGGAGGGAGGGCACGGTGGGATTTAGGACAGAGAACAGAACTTTTGGATGAAGGTTATATTGGGATTGTAAATCCCTTTTTTTTTTGGGGGTTGTAAATCTTAATCCTTTTTTTTTTCTTTCTGGTTCACACCCAGTGATGCTCAGGGGTCACTCCTGGCTCTGCACTCAGGAATTACTCCTGGTAGGACTCAGGGGACTCTATGGGATGCCAGGAATCAAACCTGGGTTGGCATCCAAGGCAAATGCCCTACCTGCTGTATTATCTTTCTGGCACAGTATTTTTGGTGGTGGTGCCTGAGTTCAGGGTTTATTCCTGATTCTGTGCTCAGGGATCTCCTGGCAGGTGCTGGGGGCACCCATTTGAGGTGCCAGGATTACTGAGCTAAAGTTGGCCATGTGCAAGGCAAGTGTGTCCCCCTCACCACCCTTACATGACCTCTCTAGCCCCATTCCTATTTTTACAAATTAAGTTGGAAATAGTAACGTTCTCCGTTTCAAAGAAATCATTTAATTTTTTGGGGGTCACCCTGGCATTGCTCAGGGGTTTCTCCTGGCTCTGCACTCAGGAATTACTCCTGGCCGTGCTCGGAGAACCATATGAGATGCCAGGATCGAACCTGGTTCCGCCACATGCAAGGCAAACGCCCTACCCACTGGACTATCTCTCCGGCGCAATCATTTAATTTTTGTCTTAATAAATGCTAACATTCTTTTCATGAAAGTACCTAAAAATTAAAACACAGCCAGACGTCTTTCAGCTAAGAAATAATATTGGCTGGAGGGGAGGCGCGTGATTACCTAATGGGCCGCGTTTTCTCCAGAGATGACTTTGAGAGTAAGAATGTCAGAAAATGAGACCTAGAATGAAAGTCATCTTTCTCGCCCGAATTTCTGATGAGACGCTCCTTGGTGAACAGACTCCAGCGCAGGAGAAAGGCCGGTGACATCCAGCCCCTGCCGGGTCACGGACGCTTCGCCCCCTCCTCCAGTCTCTGAGAGAAACTGCTCCAGGGGTGCCCGCGGCCTGCAGACCAGCGTGTTTATGAGAAGAAAAGGCCCAACTAGGAAGAATTCTCTCCCTCCTCAGTGGGCACCAGTTTGGCCTTCAAAGCACCCCCATCCTCACCGCCCCCAACCTCAGGCCTGACTCCTCATTAGGAACCAGCATCCCCCGCCCCAGCGGGCATTCTGTGCGTGGAGGGACACAAAATGGCAGCATGTAGCAGGAGCAGCTGAAGGGCCCCACCCGGCCCAGGCTCCCCTCTCCAGATGGAAGGTGGTTCAAGGGGGAGTTAGAGAGCAAGTCTTGAGCATGCAGAGGAACAGAAGTTCTTGTGGAGAAAAGAGAGGGGGAGAGGGGGGTTTCTGGAAGTCAGAGGCATGCACCTGAAAGAAGGCAGAACCCTTTCCAACCAGGGCAGGCCTACTCATGGAAAGTTACCAATTTAGGGCCTGAGTGTCCTTTTCATCTTGAAGTAACCTTTTTGTTATCTACAAAAGGCCCAGAACAAATTCCTGTTAGAGGTTATGAGACCCCCGCCCAGAATCTATTATCTGGCCTGAATTGCCTGGATTGCATTCCTGCACCTACGCATAGCTGTTGCTGACCCATGATCCCACCGTGTATCTAGCCGCACCAAATATAGAAAAAAGTATTAAGAATAATCTGATTGGTGGGAGATGGTTACTTGGTACAAAGTGATTGGCTGCCTGCGCGCAGACCTTGATATAATATTTTAAATCTATTGAATGTTTATGCGCGGGCTTTTCTGTAGCGGCGGGAACTATCTCTTAAAAGATCCTCCCTGGAAGGGCCCGGGCTCTTAGCCACTGACCGCTTGGGATCATGCTATGGGCCCGAGTATACTCGCTTATTAATAAAACCCTTGCTTTTGCATAGGAAAAAAAAAGAAATAATATTGGGCTGACAAGATAGTACACTGGGTAAAATGCTTGCCTTGCATGTGGCAACCCAGGTTCAATCCCTATCTCTAACACTATAGTTCCCAAGCACAACCAGGAGTGACCTCTTGTGACCCCAAAACAAAATGATGAACATGCGAGATGAGTAGGTAGATTATGGCATAATTGGTTGTCGGGAACGCCGCCGGGGTCCCCGACAGTGTCGGGACAGAGGTTCTCTTCTACCTCTGAGGACGCCGGGAGAACAGATGAAGACTCACGAGTCTGGCGCAGTTCCAAAAATGGCTTTTAATAGTACAAAAGCTCTTCCACAGCACTCTGGTCTAAACTTAGACCATACAAAAGAGCCTAAGTCTGCCACCAAAGAGAGAGGATCTCACCTGAGCTGAGTCCTACCCAGAAGAAGGAGCAAAAGGCCAAAGAGCAAAAAGCCAAAAAAGCAAAAGCCAAAAGCCAAAAGCCAGGGAGCCAAAAGCTGAAAGCTAAAAGGCCCAAAAGGTAAAGTGAAGGGGCCTCAAGTCAGCCCCTTATATACACCAAAGTAATCCAACCTGGAGGGGCATGTCAACAAAGAACTCTAAACAGAGTGTAGTGCCACACCTTATTGCAGGTATAAACAAAGGTTATGCCAAGGACTAAGGAGATTATCTCTTATGTAAAACACTGGAGAGAGAGAGGGCTGATATAAAGTAATACATCTTAACTTCATGAGCTTCATGTAATCTAGATGGTACCCACAAGGTCCTTATTATTATTATCTGCACCAGGGTGATTCTGAGTATCTTGTTCTCGTGTACTGAAAGGGTCACTCTCGCCTGCTTAGAGCAAACTAGTATGATCCTTCCTATAGTCTTCCTATAGTCTCAGTGTAGCCTGGGTGGTAGTCTCCTGGTAAATTCTAACTGTCCCACGCTGGGTGCAGTGGGTATAAAGAGGAGCTGTGCCCAATCTAGAAAACGTAGAAGTCTTAGTAGATGTATAAGTCAGAAGTTATTCAATCAAGGTGACTTCTGTAAGTGCCACACCCTCTAGCAGTGTTTACATAGAAGAGAGGTCTCATTAGAATGAACCTTGACTTAAGTAGATTAAGCTGGGAGTGGGCAAACAACAAAACTCCAGAATAGCTAAACCTGTCCTCCAACAATTGTTTTTGTTATAGGTGTCTCCCGGCTTTCCAGATGGAAACCCACCTGCCCCTTGCCTGACAAGGACTGACCAGGGCCCCATACATGGGAGCTATCACCTTGCCCTTTCTTTTGTTTAGCTTAGGGACGATGCCAGAACTCGCCGTGCTTACTCCTGACTCAGTGCACAGGGATCACGCCTGGCAGTGTTTGGGACAGTATGGGATGCCAGGAATCGATCTAGGGGCAGCCACATGCATGGCAAGTGCCTTGCCTGCCGCTGTACTTTTAGGGCCCGCGTCCTTTAATTCTTTATAAACTGCCGTTCTGGGCATGGTTCCAACTTTCCGTTGCCTTCGTGCCTGGTGACCCGCCAAGCTGCAGTACCAGCCTCATTTCCTAGCCCTCCATTCTCTGAGGTAATTGACCCCTGCTCAGTCTTTTTTTTTTTTTTTTTTTTTTGGCCTTTTGGGTGACACCTGGCAGTGCTCGGGGTTACTCCTGCCTCTGCACTCAGGAATTACCCCTGTCGGTACTGGGGAACATTGGGATGCCGGGATCCAACCCAGGTCTGGCCGCATGCAAGGCAAACGCCCCACCCACTGGGCTATCTCTCCGGCCCCATCCCCCTGCTCAGCCTTCACGGTGATGGCTTCCTTTGGTTCTCACAGGAGTCCTGCACAGTGATAATGACTTATGTTGACTGAACATGACGTGTTTTATTTTTTTAAATTTTTACAGCAATTTCATTTTGCAGATAAGGAAGCTGGGGCTACAGTCTGATTCCTGGGACTCGGTCTGATTCCTGACTCCCGCCACTACCATGCCTTCTTTTTATCCACCAGAGGCAGCAACTGTGCCAAAAGGGTTCTTACAGCCCCTGCCTTCTTGACTGAGCTCTCAGAATCAAGAGGAGCAGCTGTGTCACAGCCCAGAGGAGGCGGCTGTAACCCTCAGCTGAGTTCACTTGCGGAGAGCCTTATTCTCCAGAGCCGGCCCCGTGCCACTGATGTGGTAGTCAGGTTTCACCAGCTGGGCATAATAAGGCAGGGAGTCGGAGGAAGTACAGGAGGAGGTACTTGTCTGACATGCGCGAAACGGGCCCAAAGAGGTGAAATGATCATAACAGCCATGTCCCCACCCTACGGTCCCTCGTGTCTGTAACAGCTGTGTCTCCTCACTGGAGGTTGCGTGGGAATCACTCTCCAACAAACTTGGGGGACCGCTTCTCCCTGAAGGCTGCCATGCCCTCCAGCCGGTCCTGAGTAGGGATGTTCTGCAGCAACAGAGCATTGGTTGGGGTATACCAGATGACCGGAACTGGCCTTTGTCTCAGCACCCTGGTAGCAGGCCCTGCAGAGGGGGTGTGGCCAATGCATCGCCACTGCCTGCACGTGCTTCTTGGTGCCCCAGTGCCTGCAGGACCTGGATTAGCTTCTCATCCGAGTAAAGATGGAGCTCTACAGTGAAGTCGGGCCAGGGAGCTAGCCCAGGGTCGGGCTGTGCCCTGGTTTAGTACCTGGCTCTGCATGGACCCCCCAGGCACCCGCCGACACTGGTGATCCCAAGTAGCACCACAGCTCGGGCCCCGGTATGGAACTATCTAGCCCACTTGGCTGAGTATTGCCAGGCCCTCACATGCTGCAGGAGCCCCCAACAAAAGTAGAAACCTGACTGTGAATCGGACCTGTTGCTCCAAGTCCCAGGATGCTGTTGTGTGGGGTTTTGGTTAGCCTGCAGATTAGTCCTTTTGCTGGTGGCAGGGGCTGAACAGCCCTGGGTACTGCAGCCACCCCTCCCCTCACCACTTCCCTCGCTGCACACAGCCTGCGAGCATCGCCAAGGCCCTAGGCCGCCACCCGGCCCCTGCAGCAGCCGAGTCTGCCTGCCTCTGGCGAGTTCAAGGATAGGTACTGGGGCAGGAAGCACCGTCAGAGGACTGGGGGAGGTGATGGCCAGGAGAAGTGACTCCTCAGAGCACCCCAGGGACACGAGGTTGGGGGGCCTACTGAGTTCTTAGTTGCACAAGCCACACCCCCACCCTTGACTGGGCTAAAGCCATATACCTGGACATAGCATAGTCCTTCAATGGCCATCCCAGAGGCAATGTCCACCTGCAGGAAGAAGCAGAGCCCAAGTTACCTTTCCGTACTGCCTCAAGGGTTTCCACCTCTGTTCATGGAGAGTGACACACCCTGGGGACAGAGGTGACTGCCGTAGGGCAGGAGGGACAGACAAGGGCAGGGCAGATGGGGCGAGAGCAGAGGGAGGGTGCCAGGCGCCCCAGTGCCCCCTCATTTGCCCTCGGGAAGGTGGTCCTGGCAAACACGAGCACCTGTCAGTACCTGTACTGCAAACCACAATGCCCAAGTGGAAAGAGTGGGCAAGAGAAAGAAAGGTGTGTGTTTGGGGGCACTGGTGAAGGGAAGGGTGTTGGAACATTGTTTGAATGAACCCCATCATGAACAACTTTGTAACTGGGTATCTCACAGTGATTGAGTTAAAAAAAATTGGCACAGAATATTATAACAACAGCTTACAAACCCTCAGATAAGAACTTAATTAAAAAAAAAAAGAACTTAATTTTCTCCTGTGATGAGATACAGTAATTTCCACAAATTTTCCTTTACCAAAGTATTCTTTGATCATCTATCAGTCACTTAGTGGTAACAAATGATACAAAATAAATTATCGGTTGCTGCAGGGCAGGCTTGAGGGGTGGTTGGGAATATTGGGACCGTGGTGGAGAGAAGCTGACTGGTGGGGGATGGGTGCTGGAATGTTGAGTGCCTGTAACACATCACGGGCGTCTTTGTAAACCACCGTATTTAAATAAATTGGGATTAAAACAGGTCCTGCTCTGGGAGACGCCACAGCTGTGTCTGCTGTAGGCCCGGTCCCGTTCTGCCACGTGTTGCCCTGAGCACTGCTGGGTTTGGCTGCCAAACCTCATAAATGCTTCAAATAAAACAGGTCCTTGGCAGAGAGATGCAGAGACAGAGAGAGAGACAGAGAGAGAAAGAGAGGAAACTGGGGTACCTGCTATTAAGGCAGCATGGGGGGTGGGCAGGAGGAGGTGGGGTACATTGGTGGTGGAAATGGGGCACTGGTGGAGGGATGGGTGCTGGTATACTGTATTACCAAGAACCAATTATGATCACCTTTGTAATTGTATGTTTCACTGTGGTATAATAAAAAATTAAAAAAAAAAAAAAGAGACAGAGAGAGAAAGAGAGGAAACTGGTTTACCTGCTATTGAGGCAGCCTGGGGGGGGGGTGGGCGAGAGGGGGTGGGATATATTGGTGGTGGAAATGGGGCACTCGTGGAGGGATGGGTGCTGGAATACTGTATTACCAAGAACCAATTATGAACACCTTTGTAATTGTATGTCTCACGGTGGTATAATAAAAATTTTTTTTAAAAAGAAAAAAAATTAAAAAAAGAAAAAATAAATAAAATAAATTGATGATTGCAAAAAAAAAAAAAAACAGGTCCTTGGGGCCAGAAGATAATACTGTTTTTAGGGCATGCCTTGCAAGCAGCCGACCTGGGTTCAATCCCTGGCATCCATATGGTCCTCTGAGCACTAATGCCAGGAGTAATTCCTGAGTGCAGAGAGAGGTAGGAGTAACCCCTGAGCTTTGCCAGGTTAAAGGGAAAAAAAGGTTCTGCTAGGATCTGGCCCTGGCAGCTTGTATGTATGTATTTACTTGTCTAGGGATCATGCCCGGCAATACTCAGGGGCTCTGCACACAGGAATTACTCCTGGCAGTGTTTGGGGGCCATATGGTATATATGGTATGCCGGGGTTGAACCCGGGTGAGCCACATGTGAGGCAAACGCCCTTCCCACTGTCCTATCACTCTGGCCCTCCGGTGACACATTCTGTAGATGAGCAGTGCAGGAGTCTGATTCAGTTGGCCAGAAGATGCGATTCCTGAGTCCTTCCCTCCATGCTGTCTCTGAGCCACAGAAGTGCCCTGCTGACTCAAGTGGCCCCCTGAACCTGAGCCAGAGTGCTCTTACCTCCATTCCTTGGTCAATGGCGACCTTACTCAATCTCACAGCAATGGGGGCCTGGGGAAACAGACAGGGTGATTGAGGAAAGAACCTGTCCCAGAACCTGGGGTGGGGGGGTGGGGGTCAAACAAGGGTTCTGCTCCATGGTGGGCAGGGGGCTGTTCAGCTGCAGCTCTTGTCCTGACATCACTGATGTTCTGTCATCATTGGTGCCCTCTTAGCTGGTCAGAGGAAGCCTGCTGCTCCTTGACTAACCTGACCCTTCGGGTCTTTGTTTAGTTTCCCGAGCCCTACCAAGAGTGATCACCGAATGCAGAGCCAGAGTACACCCTGAGAGGGTGGACCTCGAAAGTAGATAAGTGCATATTCCAATAATGTTTATTTACTATTTGAAGTAGAAACCTGCGGGTATGGGGTCTTCCATATACTGGCAGTTGTTTTCTGGACCCTAGAAGTAAATCATTTGACATCACAGTCATGGTGGTTTGTCCTCTGAGGGCCACGTTTACCATTTATACCTGCACTCATGGGGCGGGGCACTCAAGAACTCCCTGGCTTGCATCAAAATGGTCCAGCTTCAGGACTGCTGATTGTGGGTTCTAGTTTTTTGATTGACTGGGGCTTTATTATAGGAGTTTATTTCATCTACTGAAGCACTTTTGTGTTCGTAGAACAGCATTTGAGTATGTGTAAAGATCTGAAATCGGAATCATCTTGAGTTGGAGCACAAAGGCCCAGTTTTTCAGTGTCTGTGTAAAGAAACAGCAATGAGCTCGCCAGAAAGGTGCAGCTGTGGACACGTGATGGGCCTCTCAGGTCTGCGCTAACGAGTCAAATGTAATAGAAACCCAACAATTAGAATTATCCAGGTGATGTCAGACTCTTAGCTATGTGTGAAGAAAAGATAAAGGACAAAACAGGTGCATTCTTCTACATTAAAGATTTTCAAAACTTGGGCTGGAGTGATAGCACAGTGGCTAGGGCCTTGCATGCAGCCAACCTGGACTCAATCCCTAATACCCCATATGGTCCCCTGAGCAACACCAGAAGTAATTTCTGAGAGCCAGGATTAACCCCTGAGCATCACTGGATGTGACCCAAAAAGAAAAAATTTCCTGAAGCTATAGTCCCTGCCACCTTGATGACACCTAAAATCTAAAAAAGAAGTAGGGTTATATGGACATTATATAATAAGAGATCGATGACAAAACATGAATTAACATGCACAAGAAAAGGAAAAATCAAAATATATAACAAATGGACTTAAAGATATGGAAAGCAACTTAAGGGGTTAATTTTATTTTATTTATTTTTTTTTCTTTTTGGGTCACACCTGGCGACACTCAGGGGTTCCTGGCTCTTTGCTCAGGAATTACTCCTGGCGGTGCTCAGGGGACCATATGGGATGCCGGGATCGAACCGGGTCGGCGGCATGCAAGGCAAACACCCTACCCACTGGGCTATCGCTCCGGCCACAGGGGGTTAATTTTAATAACCCTGTCTCACAGCTGAATATATCAGGCAAAAAAAAAAATTCAATATGGCAACATTAACCATACTGAAAGAATGGAAGACTTGAGCATTTTGGGTGTGTGCAGAGCTTTTTGTCTCCTAAACAAGTATGTTTTCTCTCGGCAAATGGATCATTGTCCAAGAAACATGCTGAGACATGAACCATTTGTCTACAATTCAAAGACACAAAAGTCCTATCAATAAATATGCCTTGAAGGTTGTTTTAAATAATAAGCATTAACTTGGCAAAAACTCAAGATTACTGGAAACTGAACAATATATTAACAAATACTGGGTCAAAGAAGCAATACAAGAAGAAATGAGATTCCTAGAAACAACTGATAATGAAGTCATGAGCTACTGGGCATGTGGGCCGAAGCAAAAAGCTATCAAAAGTTGTTGAAAGAGGGGCCAGAGCGATAGCCTAGCAGGTAGGGCATTTGCCTTGCATGTGGCCAGCCCATGCCGGCCGGGTTCAATCCCCAGCATCCCATATGGTCCCCTGAGCAATGCCAGGAGTAACCCCTGAGCATCGCCGGGTGTGACCCAAAAAAGCAAAAAAAAAAAAAAAAAAAAACCGTTGTTGAAAGAGGAAGTTCCTATCAATACAAATACTCATAGGAGATAAAAGACTCAAGTAACAGAAAACAAAAGATGCTGCAATTATCTCTTGATCACTTGACATCCCCTTATTTGTCAATTTGCTTGAGCAGGCACCAGTAACGTTTCCATTTGACCCTATCACATGCTAGTGTAGCCCAATGGCTTCTCCTTGCTTCAGGAATACGAAGAACCTCAAATTGTTCGTTCAGGGTCTTGATGAAGAAGTCTGACGCATCTTGTAGGTGGGCGGCCACATGATCTTTTGACGTCTGGTGGGTACATGTCCAGCCCATCTGATTTTCAATGCCTTGGCAAACGAGACAGCATCCCTGACTGGATTGTTGACGGCGGCCGAACTCCGGATTCCTTCTCTCACTTGAATGAGGCGTGATATTCCAAGCATAGTTCTTTTCAATTCCTCTTTCGGAGACCCAAATAGCATTCTCATCCTGCTTTCGGAGGGCCCAGGTCTCTGAGGTGTATGTTAATGCAGGGAGAATGGTGGAGTTGAAGAGATGTGCCCAGAGCTGGAGGTTCTTTGTCCTTTTTAGCTATTTCTTCGATGCTCTTGAAGGCATTCCATGCTGCTCTCTTCCTCCTGCACAACTCAGGTTTTAGGTCATTCATCATATTGACTTCTCGACCTAGGTAGACAAAACTGCTGCATTCAGAGATGTTTGTTCCATTGAGAGTGAATGGGTCCTCTGGAACTAGTTAATTTTTCATGAACATTGTTTTGTTGAGATTCAGCTGTAGACCTATCTTTCCACATTCTCGGTTAAAGTCAGCCAGCATTTGTGCCGCTTGGCTACTGTTTGGTGTTATTAGAATGATGTCATCAGCGAGCGGAGGTGGTGTAGTTGCCAACCATCTATCTTCACTCCCATTCCTTCCCATTCTAATTGTCGCATGGACGTACTCAAGGGTGGTGATGAAGAGTTTTGGTGCCGAGCTGCCGAACTCCTCTTTTGACATCAACGATCACTTCCTTGTAGAATGGTGAGATCCTGGTGGTGAATCCGTAATACAGCTCACGAAGGATCTTGATGTATTGGGTTTGAACACCCTGTTTGGCTAGGGCTTCGATGACTGCTTCAGTCTCCACAGAATCAAAGGCTTTCTGTAAATCAACGAACGTGAGACAGAGCGGCATCTTGAACTCCCTACAAACCTAAATGAGCTTGGTTACTGTGTGGATATGGTCGATTGTGCTGAATCCTTTCTGGAAGCCAGCTTGCTTGCATGGTTGTCCTTCATCTAGTGTTCTGCTAATCCTGTTCAGGATGACTCGTGTAAACAGCTTGTAGATGACGGACAACAGGCAGATGGGGCGATAGTTGTCAATGTCGTGAATGTCTCCCTTCTTGAACAGGAGAACTGTCCTGCTGGTTTTCCATTGGGAGGGCACCTTACATTCGGACAGGTAGCGTGTGAAGAGCCGAGCCACTGTATTGATGAGTACCAACGGCAGATTCTTCAGGTGTTCGGGTCTGACTTTGTCTGGGCCTGGTGCTGTTCAGTTCTACCAACAAAATGGCATGTCGGATTTCAGAAGGGAGAACGTGCTGTGCTGAAGCCTTTGGCCTGCGCATTGCTGGACCAGCCCATAGTTAGGGCCTCGATTCACACCCTCTGGGTCTATCATGTCAGCGGCTGTGCTCCGGCTAGTGAAACATTTGAATACGAAAGGACTCCAGAAGGTCGGAAGCACATAGGCACTAGCCAGACTTGGCCTTAGTATTTGGGAAATGTGGGGTGTGACGGGAAACTCATGTGGAGAAGGATTCATTCGGTGGCGGTGACAGCCCAGAGCCTCACGGTGAGGGTGCTGTCCCATCAGGTACACCCCGACGCCACACTTTCTCCTTTTTGGCTCACACCTGACAGTTCTCGGGGTGCTCCTGACTCTGCACTCAGGAATTACTCCTGGCAGTGTTCGGGGGGACCACATGGGATGCCAGAGATCGAACCCGGGTCAGCCACAATCAAGGCAAACACCCTACCACTACTCTGGCTCTGGCCCCATGTCACAGGGGATGGCTCCTGGCGGTGCGCTGGGGACCGTATGGGATGCCGGAGAGCAAGCCCTGTGGGCGTGTGCTAGCGGCTCACTTGCTGTAGCATTTCTCCAGCCCACCCCATGTCAGTTTATCTGTTGGTTTATTTTGTGCTGCTCAAGGGTTTCTTCTGGCTCTGCACTCGGGAATTACTCCTGCTGGTGCTCAGGGACCATATGGGATGCCGGGATTGAACCAGGGTCAGCCGCATGCAAGGCAAACACCCTACTGCTATACTAGGCGCCCCAATCCCCCAACCCATGTCAATTTTTTAAGTTGCAGGTGGTTGCCAGAGAGGCCCAAGCCTCTGTGGACTGGCTCAGCCCTAAGTCTGGCAAAGTTCTGGCGTGGCCCCCCCCCCTGCCTTCCCCTCCAGGTGCTGGGCGCTCACCACACCTGAGGCAGGATCTCCTGGGCCAGTTCCCGTGCCCGCAGGTAGGCAGCGGTGCCCTCTTCATTCTGGGCCACCACGTGGTTCACCAGCCCCAGGGTGTGCGCCTGGGTCCCTGTCAGTCGCCGGCCAGTGAAGATGAGCTCCTTCGCCAGGGCCACCCCCAGGCAGCGGGGCAGCCTCTGTGTTCCTCCTACAGGACGGGGTGGGGGTAGGGAAACCTGTGAGGAACAGGAACCCCAGAGAATTCCTGCCTTGGGGGGTCAGTGGGGACTCGGAAGAGCAGATTCAGAGGCTGGGAAGGCCAGCCCAGAGCTGGAGAGAAAGGCAGGGAAACAGCCTCTGCGGGGGCTTGGGGGGATTACCTGCTCCTGGGAGGAGCCCTCGAGTGGTCTCGATCAGTCCCATGTCAGCCGAGGAAGCTGCTCAGACAGACAGAGTGAGACCCTGCGCTCATCCCCACTGCCGAGCTGCCCTGAGGGGCCCCAGCACTACCCCCGGCCCCATCACCTCTCTGCAGCACTCCCACCCACCTCTCTGCACCCTCTTCCGCAGTCCTCCCCTCTAAGGACTCCCTTCCGCAGTCCTCCCCTCTGCGTACTCCCTTCCGCAGTCCTCCCCTCTGGCGTACTCCCTTCCGCAGTCCTCCCCTCTGCGTACTCCCTGCCGCAGTCCTCCCCTCGCGTACTCCCTTCCGCAGTCCTCCCCTCTGCGTACTCCCTTCCACAGTCCTCCCCTCTAAATACTCACTCCCGCAGTCCTCCCCTCTAAGTACTCCCTTCCGCAGTCCTCCCCTCTGCGTACTCCCTTCCGCAGTCCTCCCCTCTGCGTACTCCCTGCCGCAGTCCTCCCCTCTGCGTACTCCCTTCCGCAGTCCTCCCCTCTGCGTACTCCCTTCCGCAGTCCTCCCCTCTAAATACTCACTCCCGCAGTCCTCCCCTCTAAGTACTCCCTTCCGCAGTCCCTCCCCTCTGCGTACTCCCTTCCGCAGTCCTCCCCTCTGCATACTCCCTTCCGCAGTCCTCCCCCCCCTCTAAGTACTCACTCCCGCAGTCCTCCCCTCTGCGTACTCCCTTCCGCAATCCTCCCGTCTAAGTACTCCCTTCCACAGTCCTCCCCTCTAAGTACTCCCTTCCGCAGTCCTCCCCTCTGGGTACTCCCTTCCGCAGTCCTCCCCTCTGGGTACTCCCTTCCGCAGTCCTCCCCTCTGGGTACTCCCTTCCCATGTCCTCCCCTCTGGGTACTCCCTTCCGCAGTCCTCCCCTCTGCGTACTCCCTTCCGCAATCCTCCCCTCTAAGTACTCACTCCCGCAGTCCTCCCCTCTCTGTACCCCTTGCTGCTGGCATCTGGTGCCCAGACAGGGTATGTTACACACCTGTGCTGACTGCCTGCAGCCCCTGACACCTGCCCCAGTTCCTCCTCCTACCCGGGAGCCTGACTTCCAGCCCCTTCTACATGCTCTTAAATTCCACTTCCTCCAAGAAGCCCTCTGAGTGGTGCCTAGGTGAGCTTTTCTCAGCTTCCATGACGACTGCAGGCAGGAACATCCCTGGCTACTTTCTAGGAGGGGTTCTCGGCCTTTCTCCTATGCACCCCAAAGCTTTGGGGCGAGGTTACCTTCCCTGGGCAGGTGAGGAATTGGGGCCAGGACCTGGTGTGGTACTTGTCTTTGGTAAGATGTCAGCTACTTCTGTGCTCAGACCTTTGTTTTGGGGGGCCCATTCCTGACTCAGTGTCTGGGGGTCATTCCTGGCTGTGCTCAGGGGACCACATGGCATTGCGGATTGGACCTGGCCCCCTGCATGCAAAGGCTAAACCCGTCCTTCAAGGGCAGTTGGGCTTGCAGGTGGGGTCCCACTGCGATCCCAGTCACCTGAGTGGGGAGCGAGCGCAAGGGCCCGAGGGCAGAGGGCAGTGCTGCTCAGGACTGTCCTCGGAGCCCAGGTCACCCATCAGTGCTTGGGGCCTCGAGGGATGCACCCAGTGATGCTCGGGAACCTTGTGGTGCGGGAATTGACCCCAGGTATTGTGCTGTTTCTCGGCCCCTGAAGTTGAACAATTTTCCACTTTGGGGTGGGGGGGTGGTGACAAGACTTCCTGCTTCCTAGAGGGGGTCACCTAGTCACTGAGCAGGAAAGTTAAAAGCTGATCAAGTTTTAGGGCTGGGGATATAGCACTTGTCCAATATGTTCTCATTCAAACTCCCCAGCACTATTAAAATTTTTCATTTTGTTTTTAAAGTCCAGAGAGGCCAGCGAGTTCGCACAGCTAACACAGGCCGGAGCTGCGGCTCAGCAGGCTGGGTGTAGCCTTCACATTCTGGGGGTCTGGCTTGATCCTGGAGCACTGCCAAGAGTGATGCTGAGCACAGAGCTGGGAGTAGTCCTTGAGCACTTGAATGTGGTCCAAACAAACCCCAACAGAATCAGAAACACGAGTGACACTGAGCCTCACGTCAGAACTGGAGGCCGAGCCGCGTCTCTTGGTTCTCCCTGGCTGCCTTTGCTCCCCACAGCAGCTCAGGGTGTGGCAGCCGAGTCCCCACCTTCCCGTAGGGTCTGACTCTCCCGAGGCGCTCCCTGACCCTCCCCATACCCTCCCTCTGCCTGCCCATACCTGCCACTCGGAGATCACATGCCAGAGCGAGCTCCAGGCCTCCACCCAAGGCATGGCCGTCCACAGCTGCGATGGTGGGCGCAGGGAAGGCTGCTGTGGGGACAGACAGTCTCAGCACAGCAGAGCAGGCAGCTTGGGGACCGGGTTGGGGTGGGGTAACGAGAGCTGGGGTGGAGGCCCTCTCAAACGTTGGGGACTGCCCCCGACGCTCAGCCTAAGGTGAGCTTAGGAGTCAGGTTTCCAGAAACAGGATAGGCTCAGAAAGGGGCCTCAGGCCCACCCCTGCGGCCTGCCCATGTGCAGGCGCTGGTAACACAGCACGTGGGCACTGTGTCTGCTTTCATGCCTCCTGCACCCGGGGCACTCACCACGATCCCTTTGAGCCATCCCCAAAGCTCTGGGTCCCTGACCTGTGTTGTGGAGCTAAGAAAATGGCTCAGGGCAGACTTCCTGGAAGAGGAGGTAGGAGCAGCCTTACCAGATGGGTCAGAAAGAGGAGCACTCTCCAAAGAGAATAGGCGCTCCCAGAGCTTGGGACTCTTGCGCACATGGTGGCCATGCGGCCTGATCCCAATAGGAAGGGGCGTGTGTGTGTGTGTGTGTGTGTGTGTGCGGCGTGCGCACATGGTGGCCATGAGCCCTGATTCTGATAGGAAGGGGCGTGTGTGTGTGTGTGCGGCGTGTGTGTGTGTGCGTGGCGCACATGGTGGCCGTGAGCCCTGATCCCAATAGGAAGGGGCGTGTGTGTGTGTGTGTGTGCGCACGCACACATGGTGGCCGTGAGCCCTGATCCCAATAGGAAGGGGCATGTGTGTGTGTGTGTGTGTGCGTGTGTGTGTGTGTGCTCGCACATGGTGGCCGTGAGCCCTGATCCCAATAGGAAGGGGTGTGTGTATGTGTGTGTGTGTGCGTGTGCGTGTGCAGTGTGCGGTGTGTGTGCGACACATGGTGGCCGTGAGCCCTGATCCTGATAGGAAGGGGTGTGTGTATGTGTGTGTGTGTGTGTGTGTGTGTTTGTTGGGGACCAGAATCCAGAATGCTGGAGCCCCTGAGGAGTGCGTGCACACACATGGTGGCCATGAGCCCTGATCCCAATAGGAAGGGGCATGTGTGTGTGTGTGTGTGTGTGCGTCTTGGCGCACATGGTGGCCGTGAGACCTGATCCTGATAGGAAGGGGTGTGTGTGTGTGCACGCACATGGTGGCCATGAGCCCTGATCCCAATAGGAAGGGTGTGTGTGTGTGTGTGTGTGTGTGTGTGCGCACGCACATGGTGGCCGTGAGACCTGATCCTGATAGGAAGGGGGTGTGTGTGTGTGTGTGTGTGTGTGTGTGTGTGTGTGTGTGTGTGTTTGTTGGGGACCAGAATCCAGAATGCTGGAGCCCCTGAGGAGTGCTGGCCCTCGGTGCATCTCCTAGATTTTCCCCTGAAGGAAGTGCTTTACATCTGTTTATGTTTATGTTCAACCAAATCCATTTTTATGTTATGTTTCACCAAACTCATGTTGATCCCTGTCCCTACACCTTTACGAGCATGATTTCTCTTTTCCTGTATAAACCCTGTCTGATTTCAATAAAGATGTTGTCGGCCATCAGCCTGTGACCTGATCTTCTGGCCATCAGCTGGGGGACATCTGTCAGTCACAAATGCACCAGGGGGACCTGGCCACCTCTGGGGCGGTGACATGCATAGGTATGTGTATGTATGTGTGTGTATCTGCATGTTGTGCATGCATGTATCGTGTATACACGTGTGTCTATCTGCATGTGTATGTGTATCACTGTATCACTGTCTTCCCGTTCATCATCGATTTGCTTGAGCAGGCACCAGTAACATCTCCATATGTCCTGTGACATGCTGTTGTAGACCAAGGGCACCTGCTTGCTCCAGGACATAAAGAGCCTCAAACCATTCCATCAGGTCATGGGAATGAGGTCTATAATTGTTACTGGTATCTGGCATATCAAATACAACAAGGGGAGCTTGCCAGGCTCTGCCGTGCGGGTGGGATACTCTCGTAGTCACCTCTGACCTCCAGCATTTATTTATTTTTTTAAGAGTTTTTTTAAAAAAATTTTTGGGAGGTCACATCCGGCAATGCTCAGGGGTTTCTCCTGGCTCTGCACTCAGGAATCACTCCTGGCGATGCTCGGGGACCATATGGGATGCCGGGATCAAACCCGGGCCAGCATGGGCCAGCCGTGTGCAAGGCAAATGCCCTACCCGCTGGGCTATCGCTCCGGCCCCTCTACAGCATTTATTGATGAACCACGCAGCCACTTTGCAGCCGCAAGAGTTGCCAGGCTCTGCTGGGGTGGCGGGCCAGGGCTAGAACCCACCATCCCTCCCGGGTGCCTCGTGAGCGGCTGGGCACAGGGAGAGCCGGTAGCAGCTGCCCCATGTCTGTGAGTCTATGTGCATATGAACGTGTATGTATGTGTGCTGTATATATGTGCGTGTGTATGTATGTGTGCACGCATGTGTGCATCTGTATATGTGTGTGTGCACGTATATGTATTTCTGTATGTGTGTATAAGCAGAAATGGAGTGTCCTTGTCGGCATAAAGGCCAGGAGCCAGAGCTGTGCCCTCCTGTCCCCTCGGGGGTCCCCCATACTCAGCCTGCAGTGCCCCCAAGCTCCCGACAGGAAGAGCCTTCCTTCTCGGATGGGGGCCCCCCAGGCAGCCTGCCCTCACCGATCCATGCTCAGCCTGCAGTGCCCCCAAGCTCCCGACAGGAAGAGCCTTCCTTCTCGGATGCCCCCCCGGCAGGCAGCCTGCCCTCACCGATCCATGCTCAGCCTGCAGTGCCCCCAAGCTCCCGACAGGAAGAGCCTTCCTTCTCGGATGCCCCCCGGCAGGCAGCCTGCCCTCACCGATCCATGCTCAGCCTGCAGTGCCCCCAAGCTCCCGACAGGAAGAGCCTTCCTTCTCGGATGGGGCCCCCCAGGCAGCCTGCCCTCACCGATCCATGCTCAGCCTGCAGTGCCCCCAAGCTCCCGACAGGAAGAGCCTTCCTGGCAGCCTGCCCTCACCGATCTCACTCATCAGGCCTCGGAGTCGCTGCACAAAGGCGCCCACTGCTGCCTCGCTCATCTGTTCCCGTTCCTTCAGGTCAGCGCCTGCATGTGGAGAGGGTGAGGGGCCCCCTGGCTGAGCCCCAGGCTGGAAAAGGACCCCACAGATGGCAATAGAGACAGAGCTGTCATCAGAGAGGCAGGAGAAACGCCAGGGAACGGTCCCAGGAAGCCGGGGACAAACCATAGGGAAGTGCACAAGCTTGATCAGGAGAAAAGCGTATGCATCAGGACAGCTACAGGAGTGGGAACGAGTGAAAGGTCCCACAGACTAGAAGAGAATGCTGGCAAGTCTGACAAGGGATTAAGGTCCAGGCTATACGAAGGCTCACACAGACCAGCCTAAGGGCTTGGACCAGCATTTGTCTAAAGCAAATGAACAGCAACAAGCGTGTAGAAAGGTACTCGAGCTCATCAGTCTCTAGGGAAAAGGCAACGTTGCCAAGAAAAGCCACTTCCTGTCCATGAGGAGAGACACACACGGCAGAGCTGATGTGTGGGTGCGAGGACCACAGAGCACGGGGGCCAGAAGGTGATGCCCCCGAAGCAGAAGGCAGAGTCCTTAGAGTCTAGGGATGCTAGTCCCAGCCTCTGCCGCGAGGACTCTGACGCTTGCGCCTAGTCATGTCAATTACTCATAACAGCCGAAAGATACTGACAAAAGCCACAACCCAAAAACAGACGGACTGAGAAGCCAAATGTGCCACAGCACGATGGATTGTTCATCCAAAGAGAGGGATATAGTGGACCACAGGTGGTGGTGCCACATGAGGGGGCTGGGGGAGGCAGCGGCTGCGGAGGAGGAAAGTATTCAAATGGTCAGCTGGGAGGAGAGGGAGGTGCTGAGGGGGGGGGGAAAGCGTTGTGGGTGAAACACTAGCAGCAGCAGCAGCGCAAACCACAGTGCAAAAATTATGATTGGGGCTGGAGCGGCAGCACATCAGGGAGGGCGTTTGCCTTGCACGAGGCCACCTGGGTTCAGTCCCCGGCATCCCATATGGTCCCCAGAGCACTGCCAGGAGTAATTCCTGAGCGAAGAGCTAGGAGTAACCCCTGAGCATTGTTGGGTGTGACCCTAAAACGAAAAAAAAATATAAAGCTGCTCTCCCAGACACAGATTAGTAGGTGGGAGGCTAATGGGTCTTGAAGGGGGACAGCAAGAAATGGTGGAGGGAAGTGGACACCAGTGAAGGGCTCACTGATGGAACTGGACGCTGGAGAAAGGATCAGTGGAGGGAAGTGGACACCACTGAAGGGATCAGTGGAAGGAATGGACAGTGGTGAAGGGGTGGACACTGGTGAAGGGATCTGTGGAGGGAAGTGGATGCTGTGAAGGGATCAGAGAGGGAAATGGACACTCAGTGAAAGGATCAGTGGGGGAAAGTGGAGACTGGTGAAGGGATCGCTGGGGGTAAGTGGGCACTAGTGAAGTTTTAGTGGAGGGAAGTGGACACCAGTGAAGTGATGGGTGTTGGAACATTGCATGCCTGAAACCCAATCATGAATAACGTTATGTTTTCAGAGTATCTAAACTAAACAACCAGTAAACTATGCACATTCTCTGCATTCAGGGGCCCCAAGCAAGCCCTGGCACTGCATAGTTGCAGAGCTGCAGCAAGCCCCCAACAGACAACCTCAGCATTGGGAAGTAGAAGAGAGGCTGCCAGAGGCGAGAGAGGGGTGAGGATGTCTATAAATGTTTGTTTGGGTCGCGATGGCCTGAAGCCTGGATCCCACCTATGACAGCATGTGCTCAGCCGACGAGCTACACCCTACGCTGGCAAGCTTCAGAGTTGGCCATCCTTTTGTGGAGTTTCTTCTTTGGGGATAGTGTCTAGAGATCAAACCCAGGACCTTATCCACACACTTCATCACTGAGCTACACCCCCCAGTTGTTGATCAAATATAGTATTTGTTTTGTTTTCATTTGGGCCACACCTGAGGTGCTCAGGGGCTAATCCTGGTTCTGTGCTGAGGGGTTGCCCCAAGTGAACCGTGAGCTGCAAGGTACAGGAGCTCACACCCAGGGCTCCAGCGCACAGTTTCTGCCCATAGAACTGTCTTCCCTGGCCCTTCATTCTATTTTAAGAGGAGGGACCGGTGTAACCCCAAACCCAAAAAAATAAGGGCAAAACTAAGAAGCCCCAGGGGCGGGGTGGGCAAGGCCCTGGGGAGCAGAGATGTGTGGAGGCTCCAGGGCAGGGGCAGAGGGGCACGGGGCGGGGGAGGCAGGGGATCAGCCCAACTAGTCCAGAAGAGCCCTTTGGGAGTCGCCTATTGTTTCAGCTCCTCCCTGATGGATGCGGAGACCGAGCAGGGAATAACCCCAGGAATAGCCCAAGCAGGGCCAGGATAGAGCCTGACTTCCCACAGCCCCTTCCCTGGGCAGCTGGGGTGACTAGTGAGTCCGGGCTCCCGGGGCACACGGAATGCTCTTGGCAGAAGACACAGAGGGAGCGAGGGGATGTGTGTATGGTGGGTGGGTTGGGGGCAGCTGTCCCCATCAGCAGGGTGCACCACACCCGACAGCTCCCTTGGAAACACTGTTCATCTGTCCCAGTCATGGTGTCGCCCTTCCTGTGCCCCCCAGAGCTCCGGCCCGTCTCACGGACTTGCTGCCTTCCACAGGCTGGTGGGGCGGGATCTCACAGGTGGGCCGGATGCCACCTTGGCCTCTTGCTTGCCTCTGGGCTCAGCTGCCTCATGACCTCCACAAAGGATCAGAACAGGGGGTGCAAGAGCAGAAGGAACAAGCATTGGGGGGTGAGCAAGGCCGTGTCCCGACTGAGCCCTGCTCCCCACTCACTCGCCGTGTGGACTCTGAATTCACACCTGTTGGTGGGGAACAAGCCCTAGGCAGGAACCAGCTGAGTCGGCCTCTCCCCAAACCGTGCCGAGCCCTGGGAGGGTGCGCGTGTGAGGGGCGAGGGGCACTCACCTGCGCAGAACACGCCTTGCACTGCGCTTCTGAAGAGCAGGACCCGCACCTGCCGGTCCCCCGCAACTGGGCCAGAGCGCCCAGCATCTACAGAGGAGACTCGGTCCTGGTCCCGGTCCTGGTCCGGGTCCCCCTCCCCCACCACCCCTGCACCAGCTCGGTCTGTCTCCTCACCTGACTCACGAAGATGTTCCCTAGGGCGTTTCGGGCTCGAGGTCTGTCCATTAGGATCTCGGCAATTCCTGTGGGGACAGAGCAGTCCAGGTCCAGCCCGGCTCTGGCCTGGGCCCTGCTCCATCCACGGGAAGCAGTGGGACCCAGGACACTGTTGGGAGGGGGCGGGGGGCGACCACCTATTGCCCTGGACATGGCAGTCAGCACACCAGATGCTTCACCGCGCTGCCATCCAAGGCTGTGCCTGTCACTTGCCTCACGCACTCCCAGACACCCAGGGACACACCGTGCAATCAAAGTGTGTGTCTGAGCACAGTGCGCTGGAGTCCACCAGGCCAGGCGTCCGTGTCTGCCTTTAAGGTGCAGGGTGCAGATGTAGAAAGCCAAGACTCAAAGTGAGTTCCCTGTTTTTAACTTTTTTTTTCTTTTTGGGTCACACCCTGTGAGACTCAGGGGTTACTCCTGGCTCCGCATTCAGGAATTACTCCTAGTGGTGCTTGGGGACCCTATGGGATGCCGGGGATCGAGCCCGGGTCTGCAGCGCAAGGCAAACGCCCTCCCCGCTGTACCGTCGCCTCCAGCCCGAAGTTTCTTTCCTTAGAACCGATGCCGGCCAAGAGGTAGTGTCACCTCAGGACCTCCAGAGCTGAGACTCCGCACGAAGACCTCAGCCGCCCAGCATGGAAAGAATGGCCTGTCCTTTCGGCCCCCATGGGAGAGCTCTGAGCCTGCAGTGGGGCGGGGCAAGCACAAGCACCCGAGCCTCGTTGAACACACCTGCAGCCCCACGGTGTGACTTGCCCCTTTGGTGGGTGAGTCTGACTTAGGCCAGAGCACTGAGAAGCAGCGCCCAGACACCCGCCACGCCCCCGAGTCAGTCACAGCTGCCTTCCCAGCTTCCCAGAGACGCCTTCCTGACTTCCAGCGTAATCACACACATGAGAGCTCTCTCCAGCACAAATATGTGTGATGTGAAACACCAACGTGTGTGCTCACTCGAGCTGTGGCCAGAGAAAATGGGTGCACTCATGGCATCCTGGGATTAACAGAATTTTCCCTCCACTTTCCCTTCCTGTCTTTTCCTTTTCTGAGGTTGACTCCCCACTCTATCTCCCTCCTGCAGAACACTGGCTGCAGACCTTAACTGTCACATACCAAACTCCCTGGCCCCGGGCAAGACTTTTCCCTGTGGGCTTTGAACCTCCTCCTCTGCAACAAGACCAGAAAGGCAGCTGTGCAGATTACAGAGGCAGCACCGCTTGCGGTATGAGGTGGTGCTGGAATCATGTCCACGAGAAACCATTATTAATAGTGCTTCTTTTCTTTTTGTGCCGCACCTGGTGACACTCGGGTTACTCCTGGCTCTGAACTCAGGAATTACTCCTGGAGGTGCTCAGGGACTCTATGAGATCCCGAGGATTGAGCCCTGGTTGATTGTATGCAGACAACCGCCTTCCCCACTGTGCTGTTGCTCCAGCCCCTATTAATAGTATTTTAGGCAATAATAATAATAAAAAAAATAGGAACGATAGTATAGCAGGTAGACACAGCAGGTTCTATCCCTGGCATCCCTGATTAGCACCAGGAGTGCTTAGCTCAGGTGCTGAGTGCAGAGCCAGGAGTAACCCTGAATGTAGCCAGGTGTGGCCCCAGAAATTAAAATAATAATAATAATAAATAAAATAATAATAATAAAGAGATGCACAGAAGTGCATAGCCAAAGGTTGTGGGATTGTGAACAGGGACAGACACAGGTTTGGGAGACGTTCTAGATCCCAATCTTAGTGTGAACCCCAGCAGGAGGGCGCCCTGGCTCTCCTCTGTCCATCTGGCAATATTCCATGTGTGGGCCCCTGGGCAAAGGCTCTGCTCAGTTCCCAGAACTCTGCATGCCTGCTTGGGTCCCCAGCACTGGAGTGACGCCTTATTGCTCCCTCTGCTCTTACCAAATCCACCGCCCCGGCTAATGATTTTCTCAGCGCTATCCCAGGTCATTTCTGTGTGAAGGACCTGGGCACACACAGGCTAGGGGAAGTGGAAACTTGAGAGAGACCCAAACGCTTCAGCCTTCCCCAGCTCTGATGAAAGGGGAAAGGGAAGGAGTCAGCCAGCAGCACCCTCAGAGAGCCAACCCTGGGGCTGACAATCCTGAGGGCGAGGAGTCCAGACATGTGGGAGGTAGAAGGGCAAAGGGCGAGGGAAAGATGCTTCTAGAAGGATTTACATAGAGAGGAGATTCTAGGAGGGTTTACATGGGTAGAGAGGCAGGGAGAGTACGTGAGTCAGCGCGCAGTGAGACGCAGGCGTGGCGGCTCAAAACCAGCCCAGAGTAGGAGAGGACGGAAGGAAGCGGCAGGATGTAGGGAGAGCGAGACCCCGATGGCCCAGTAAAGGAAGCGGAGTGGACCAAAGGGGGTCAGCCAGCAGCCCCGTCAGACTGATGGTACTCCGGGGCTCAGTGGAAGGAAAAATCCGCAGCTGCTGCTTCCCACACCAGGAACTGTGACCCCCCACCATGTTATGGGGGTGTTTCCTGGGGGCGAGTCTCTTCCTCCTGCCTCTCCTGCTTCTCTTGGGTTTCCTTATCTCTCTTCTCCTTATCTCTCTTCTCTACCCCCAGGGAGTGGGTGAAGGGAATCTAATCTCATCTCTGTTATTTCTGGGGAAAACCCTGTTTTGGGAAAATGAGCCCCAAGATCTGTGGCCTGAGACAACTCCCCCGCCCCTTTTTGTTGTTGTGGGTGCAATGAGCATGGCAGCGAGGTGCTCACCCTTAGTTATGGGGCTCCCGCTTTGTGCTTTGTTGCAATATGGGGGATCCCCCAGCTATAGAGCTTAACACGTGGGGCTGTGCCAGAAATTTACTCCGAGCCTTGTGACTGCAGCAAGAAAGCGCCTCACTGCTGGGCTCTCCCCGGCCCGAATGCCTGGTAACTGGAGGGCAAATCTGTTCTGTGTGACACTGAATTGACAAAAGCGGAGTGATGATGTAAGAGTTCACAACGGAAGTCTGGAAATCAAAACCGGCTCAAATGATTTAACTTCACTGGATCTCAGTGTCTTGGTTTGTAAAATGGAAGGGAACACCGAGACTGTCTGGGGTGGAGCTGTGGCCAGTTTGGCACTGAACTCAGCAGGAGAGTGGGGGGCTGTCTCGCACCCCACCGGGCCCCCTGCGGGTCCAGCCAGAGGCAGCGGCAGGGAGATAGGGCAGCAACTGGCCTGCAGGCTTTGCACCTGGGAGGCCTCATCAGTTTCTGACTCCACACGGCCCTCTGAGCACTGCCAGGAACAACCCCCCCCAGCCCACACCCAAGGAGTAGTCCCAAGAACTCCTGGATGTGGCACAAAAAATAAGACAGAATGTGTGTGCTCGTGTGTATATGTGCGTGCTCACAAGTGCTGGAGTATAGTGTGCGAGAGCAAGTGAGAGACAGGCTGATATGGAAAATAAGCCCTTCAAAACTCACTGTGGTGTGTGTGTGTCTGTGTCTGTGTAGAGATTGTGGTGGGCAGGATGTCTGCTTTGCACAAGGCCAAACCAGGTTTGATCCTTGGCACTCCATAAGGTCCTGAGCACCACCGAGAGTGATCCCTGAGTGCAGAGCCAGGAGTAACCCCTGAGCATCACAGAGTGTGCCCCCAAACAAACAAAAAAAACCCCACAACTATAGGGCTAGAGCTATAGATGGCAGGTACTGTTTGCCTTGCATGCAGCTGATACAGGTTGGATCTCCAGCATCCTATAGGGTCCCCGAATCCCACCAGGAATGATCCCTGAGTGTAGTTTCAGGAGTACGCCTTGAGCCACACCAGGTGGTCTAAAATAACAAAACAAACAAATAGTGGGGTGGGGGCAGGGAGATAGTACAGCAGGTAAGGCACTTGCTTTGCATGTAGTCTGCCAGAGTTCAATCCCCAGCTCCCCATATGGTCCCCCAAGCATGACCAGTGGTGATCCCTGAGCACAGAGCCAGGAGAAAGACCTGAGCAATGTCAAATGTGACACAGTAACCTAACCTAACCTAACCTAACCTAACCTAACCTAACCTAACCTAACCTAACCTAACCTAACCTAACCTAACCTAACCAACGTAACCCAATCAACCTAACCAACGTAACCCAACCAACCTAACCTAATCAACCTAACCCAACCAACGTAACCCAACCTAACCTAACCAACCTTACCAACCAGGCCTAGCCTAACCTAGCCTAGCCTAGACTAACCTAACCCAACCAACCTAAACTAACCTAACCTAACCAACCTTACCAACCAGGCCTAGCCTAACCTAGCCTAGCCTAGACTAACCTAACCTAACCAACCTAAACTAACCTAACCTAACCTAACCCAACCAACCTAACCTAACCAACCTAACCTAACCTCACCTCAGCTCAAGGTGGGAAGGTGGCTGAAAGGTGAGTGGTGCAGTGCCACACCACCTGTGCAAATTAAATCTTAGAAACAAATGGGCCGCATCAGGGCAGGGAGGAGCAGGGATGGCCAGCAGGCAGAGCAGAAGGGGTCCCTCTGCGGGTGCAGGGGCAGTGAGGAGCGTCCCGGCTCCCCCTCATGCGCTTGAAATCCCAATGACCCTCACACAGCTCAGTCCAGAGTTTACAGGCAGAGTGAACTTTCTCCCCTTTGAGTTAAACTTGCACAAAAGCCTGTGGGCGATTCTCCCAGCAGCCTTGACCTCCCAGGACGCTTGCCAGGACTTGTCAGGCAGGAGGGAAATGGGGCCTTTCAACCCCTACCCAGCTGCGGAGCGGTGGAAGAGCTAAGGCGTGTGTCTCTCGGGAGGCCATTCTACCAAGGCACAGCCAGGAGTGACCCCGCAGCACCGCCAGACACCCGCCCCGCATACCCTCCCCCCAGTAAACAGGCCACCTGGGCGGGGCGACTAGGTGCTGACCCTCCCGGTGCCCATCTTCCCCTTACAGGCCCAGACTACCAAGAGGGGGCTGAGAAAACCTTTGATAAGCACCAGGCTAGGGGAACCAGTGTGTGTGTGGGGGGGGTCGACCCCCAGTAGGGGGTCGTCTTGTGGAGTCCAAGACGACTTTGAGCCATCCAATCCTCTACCGAGTCCTCTCCTGACTTCTGTCTCCCCGGTGGGTGCAGGGAGCCCTCCCGCGGCCCAACGCACTCACCTTGGTGGGGACCCTCCAGGGCGCGCACTTGGATCTCCCGGGCTGCGGTCGAGGGGCTGGAGGCACAGCCCGGGGACGCGGGAGGCGCCCGGGGAGAGTCAGAGCGCGCAGCAGCATCTGAGGGCGGGGACACTGGGACCCTCGGCTGGTTCCCTCCTGATGGCAGCGCTGAGTGCTCGCAGCTGGACCCTCGGTCTTCACCAAGGGTTCTGCCAGAGGCTTGGAACTCTGATACCCGCAGCCCAGAGGAAGGAAACGCCCAACTCCTTGACGTGCCTTTCACAAGCCCCAGCCTGTGCTTCCTTCAAAAGTTACTTATTAAGAGCTAGGAGGCTCTTGACTTGCAGGGGGTCCTGCTGCCTGCTCTGAAAGCCACAGTGCCTGGAAATGGAGCCCACGCAAAGCCCGATGCTGCCCCTGAGAGCAGTTAGCGCGCACGCGCGCCGCGTGTGTGTGTGTGTGTGTGTGTGTGTGTTTCCCCCACTTTGGGGGCGGGGGAACTGGGCCACATATGGCTGTGCTCAGGGCTTACTCCCAGCTCTATGCCTGATCAGGCTTTGGGCTTACTTCCTGTTGTCTCCCAGCGGGACCCTGTGCCGTGCTGAGCATCAGACGTGGTCTAGTTGTGAGGCGAGCCCCCTTCCTCGCCATACTATTTCGGCCCCACTCAACCGGTCTGACAGCAGAGTTGGACTGTGTGTTGCTCTCAAGCTGATGGACAAATATTCAGGGGTCACAGAACTTGGGATTTTAAACGTTTATCTTTCTGGAGCTAAGGTGTCAGGACGATACTCTGGGTCCTTACAGAATGACCTTGGCAGCCACTGAGCCCATCAGCCAGGGCAACCTCAGGGCAAACAAATAGGGCTGTGGAGTGTCAGCTAGTTTGGACAGAGTTAACAGCCCTCTGTTAACTCTGCTACTATTGCTACGGGGAGGAGACCAACTCCATTCTGCCGGGGTGCGCAGGTCTGAAAGGAAGACTCAAGGAGATGGGGAAGGTTGAGTCTGGATGTCTTGGGCAGGAGGCGCAACACTCACTTGGGAAGGAGCTTGGTGCTGGGGAAATGCATCCGACTGCAGCTAGCTCACCGTGGAGCTCCTGCTACGCCTTCATGGGCCGTGGCAGAATAAACACGTTCTCTGGGGCAGCTTTGCGTTTTTCTCAGCGGCGTTGCTACAGGGCAAGGGGCCTAGGCAGGTCATCCTCAGGATGGGATGCAGCCTTGAGCTGTGAGTGATTGGACCAGTCTTACTGCCTGGGTGAGGCCCGGCAGAGGAGAGCACCTGAGGCGGCCTGCTGGCCTTGGGGAGGGGGAATCTCTGTCTCTGTTGGGGTGCTATCCTGACTATTGGGCATCTTAGACACATGCCCAATCAATGCCATCTCAGGGCTGGTGAGAAGATACAGCGGGTAAGGTGACACTGTTTGATCCCCAGTAGCACATATGGTAGCCCTGAGACCACCAGGAGTGATACCTGAGCACAGACTCAGGAGTAAAACCTGAGCATTGTCAGGTGTGACAAAAATACCACCCTCCATCTAAAAGAAAACAAACAAGCAAACAAAAAAAGCCCAGAAACCTCAAACCACCCATAAGTGCCATCTCATTTAAAAAGCAGCATTTCTCTTGCTCTGGCTTGCACTGCCTGGGCTCACAGGGTGTTTTCGTTTGTTGTTTTTGTTTTGGGTTGTGCCTGGGCTTACTCAAGTTTACTCCCAGATCTGTGCTCAGGGGGATCATATAGGTGCCAGGAATCAAACCTGTGTTGGGTGCTTGCAAGGCAAATACTCTATCCACTGCCCCTACCCCTATACTCAGAGGTTTTACTGTCTCACCTCTTATCGATTCCTCCTTTAGGCCAATTCCATGCTCAATAACTGATGCAAAGAGTACCTGTGAGCATGAGTCCCCAGGAGCTCCCCGTACCGCCCCAGTTGCCTAAGCAGTCATCAGGGACTCTGTGTTCTGTCTTCAGGGGGTGTCGATGAAGAGTGTTCACTGGACACTCTGCCCTTTCCCGTGTTCTCTTGTCCAAGAGCCTGAATCCTGACCACCATCCAATGGCTGACCATTATGCAATCTAGCAATAAAATCCTCCTTGAAAACATCTATTTATGGAGCCAGAGGGATAGGAAGGGAGTTAAGACAGCCTTGCATGTGGCTGGCCCAAGGTCAGTCTCCAGCAGTGCATAAGGTCACCTAACCATTGCCAGATGCCTACAAGAGTATGCTACCTGCACGGCAGAGCCTGGCAAGCTACCCGTGTTGTATTTGATATATATGCCAAATACCAGTAACAATTATAGACCTCATTCTGGAATGGATTGAGGCTCTTTATGTTCCTGGAGCAAGCAGATGCCCTTGGGCTCTACTAGCATGAGACAGTACATATGGAGATGTTACTGGGGCCCGCCGAGCAAATCGATGATGAACGGGAAGACAGTGACAGTGACAGTAACCATTGCCAGGGAGTGACCCAAATTACCCCCAGGCGCAAAGAGCAGGAGTAATAGTACATTATTTATTTTAGACGGGAGCTAGGCCACACCCAGCGGCCACACCCAGGCCTATTCCTGGCCCTCTGCTGCCCCTGGTGATGCTTTGGGACCATATTTGGGGTTCAAATGGGTCAGCTGTATGCAAGACAGCACGAGAGTGTTATCTCCTTTACTGGCACAATTATACTATTATTCCAATTCTCAAAACATTATATGAAGAACAATATTTTGGGGCTAGGGAAGCACTGGGGGCCCAGTGCTCAGACGGCCTGGAGCCAATCTCAGTCACATTCGATAGGTTATGTGGGGTAAAAATGGTCTCTTCTTGTCGTTTTGATTTTTTTTCTTTTTGGGTCACACCCAGCGATGCTCAGAAGTTACTCCTGGCTCTGCTCTCAGGAATTACTCCTGGCAGTGCTCAAGGAACCATCTGGGATGTCAGGAATGGAACCTGCAAGGCAAAGCCCTACCTGCTGTGCTATCACTCTGGCCCCATGATTTGTATTTCCTGAGAATGAGCACTTTTCCATATGCCTTATGGCCATCTGTATGTATTCACGGAGGGACCGTCTGTTTAACTCCTCACCTCATCTTTTTTTTTTTCTTTTTGGGTCACACCCGGCAATGCTCAGGGGTTACTCCTGGCTCTTTGCTCAGGAATTACTCGGGGGACCATATGGGTTGCTGGGAATCGAACCTGGGTCGGCTGCGCGGCAAGGCAAACGCCCTATCCACTGTGCTATCGCTCTGGCCCCCACCCCATTTTTTGTTGGTGAATTTCATGAGTGCTTTCTGTCAAATATATGGTCTCTAACTATATTCTCCCATTCAGTGGGGTATCTTTTTATTTTGCCATTGTTTCTTGCTCTCCGCAGAGACACCCCTTCCCCCTTTTGTTTTTTTGGTTTGACTGAGCTAGTTTTTGTTTTTCTGATGGTTTTTTTTTCAGGGAGCGGGCACTCAGGCTACCCTGGCTAGGTGCAATCCCAGCTCCTGCAGCAAAGCATGTGCTCAGCCTTTTGTGGGATCTCCGTGGCCCCCCCAAAAAATCTTCAAAGGGAAAATTAGGGTGAGCTCTTTTACATACCATGACCTGCCACACCAGGGGAAGAGGCCAACTGGGTGCTAGGCTGGCATCAGAGAAACCATTCTCATAAGGAAGGACCTGCTCTGCCTGACATAGGTGAGGTCACAGTTAAAGGGATGGTTCTTAATGGGACGGCTCAGGAGGCTTCTCAGGAAAAGGGGAACTTCCCAAACTCCATAGGCTTTTCTTTTACTTTTCTTTTTCGAGACTTTATTTTCAATGTTTGTGTGCCATGTTTTATTCATCTGATATTTTTAATTGTTTGCTTCTTTTGTTTTGGTTTCTGGCAGTTTTCTGGCTTGCCCTCTCAAGCCCGTGCTCTCACCTGCTTGTCTCTGTCTCTCTGCCTGAGCTCACGCTCGTGTTCTTTATAGAACACGCATTGCTTTCCCTTCTCCCCCCCATATAGTTCTAAGTTTCATTCAATAAAACTATATTGCTTCACTAAATTAAATAAATAAAACCTTTGATTTTTATTTTACTTTTTTCTTTGCTTTTTGGGGTCACACCCAGAGATGCTTAGGGGTTACTCCTGGCTCTGTGCTTAGAAGTTAATCTTGGCACTGCGTGGGGGACCATATGGGGTGCTGGGGATCGAACCTGGGTTGGCTGCATGCAAGGCAACGCCCTACCTGCCGGACTATTCCTCCAACCCAAAAAATAAATAGAATCTTTAAAGAAAAAGAAAATATAGGAAGTCTTGTGTGTGTGTGTGTGTGTGTGTGTGTGTGTGTGTGTGTGTGTGTGTGTTTTCTTTCTGGGTCACACCCGGCGATGTTCAGGGGATATTCCTGGCTCTGCACTCAGAAATTACTCCTGGTGGTGCTGGGAGACCATATGGGATGCTGGGGATTGAATCCCATTCGGCATGTGCAAGGCAAACACCCTCCCTGCTGTGCTATTGCTCTGGGCCTAGGAAGTCTTAATGAATTTTTTATTTTTTTATTTTTTTTTGCTTTTTTGGGTCACACCCAGTGAGGCTCAAGGGCTACTCCTGGCTCTACACTCAGGATTGAGTGGGGTGCTCGGGGATCATTTGAGATGCCAGGAATCGAACCCAGATTTGGCAGCATGCAAGGCAAATGTCTTACCAGCTGTACTATTGCTGGGGAGGGGAGATGGCAATATAGGAAGTCTTAGAACTCCTAAACACCCCATAATAATTGTTCTCTCAATTATCTCTTTCCAATAATTGGAAAGAGAATGAGTTAGGCCTATTTGGTATGCTGAAACTTCATAGGAAGCATTGTCATAGAAATGAGGACTTTAGCTTTCTTGATATGTAAACATCTGAGGAAACCTTATTCCTCTCCTGAAGACCACATTCAGCAGGAGGTAGCTACAGAAATGTGACCTTCATCTCCATTCTGTTTCTTAAGAGTGAGTGAAACCAGAGGGACCTGAGCCATAGTACAGTGCATTTAGTCAACTGGGTTCAATTCCTGGCACTCTACATAGTTCACCAAACCCTACTAGGAGTGATCCCTGAGCGCAGAGACTGGAGTAAACCCTGAGCACTGCTGGGTGTGGCCTGAAACAAACAAACAAACAAAAAAAAAAGTAAACCGGGGCCAGAGCGATAATACAAAGGGTAGATGTTTATTTGCCTTGCATAGGGCCAACCTGGATTCAATTCCTGGCATTCCATGTGGTCCCCTGCTGCGGACCGGCTCTCGGGAGCCTGGGACCGAGGGAGAACAAAGAGGCGAAGGTTCAGGAGGGACCCAGGATTCGGCGATGACAGACAGACACAAACACACTCAGGTGGTGGTTTAAATCTGCTGCAATTTTACTGAGGGCTTCATAGGGTTTATATATCACAACACAATAAAAGAAACTTGGTAGGGCATACATGATGAAACAGAAAGCGAATACATGCTTGGCAGGGCATACACAATGAAACAAAAAGTGAATACATAACATAATGAAACAAAAAATGAATATATGATACCGCAACTACTTAAGCCATTTGGTTAAAATTAAACAAGGTTTCTTTGTCTTATGTCTCGCCCCAAGAACCACAGGCTTCGCAAGTCCAGAGGTCACTCTAACTTCATTTAGACAATCATAATGTTTTAGTACATCATCTCCAAGGTTTTGTGTATTGTGTAGCTGGTAACATATTATCCAGCATTTTCTTTCTTTAACAAGCACCAAGGCTTTCTATACCGCATTAATTTTTCTGTAAATGACAAATCATGAAATTCCCTGCGTTTCCTATAACTAATCTAACTCCTTCCTATATCATCATATTTCCCTTCATATGGTAATGGCTCATCGGGATCCTCCCTGCTGCAGTCTTTTTAATCAGACCCAGCAGAGCCTCACAACAAGCCAGATGACCCCCACCCATGATAACCTCCATTTTCCACATCTGGACTTCCCCTAGTCAGAACTCCACCCAGCAGACCAGCCTATCACAGCCCAGCTCGGTTCATCAATAAATGCTGGATTTTGAGATGACTACAAGAGTATGCTACCTGCACAGCAGAGCCTGGCAAGCTACCCGTGTTGTATTTGATATCCCAGATACCAGTAACAATTATTGACCTCATTCTCATGACCTGATTGAATGGTTTGAGGCTCTTTATGTTCCTGGAGCAAGCAGGTGCCCTTGGGCTCTACTTGCATGAGACAGGTCATATGGAGATGTTACTGGTGCCCGCTCGAGCAAATCGATGATGAACGGGAAGATAGTGATAGTGATAGTGATGGTAATGGTTCTAAATATTTATTAGCAGTTTTTGAACTCTGTGATTTCCCTATCAACTTTCTGTTTCTGGTTTTCTCATTCCCTCCTGTTTACTAGACTTTACTTCCATTATTAACTCTTTTCTCTTCAGCTGGTTCATAAAAACACCTATACTGGTAAATGTTTAATTCATAAAGGAATACACAGCTTGAATTACTGAAGGCACTTCATTGCTTCTGATTAGTGATGTTCATTTGATTCCCAGAAACACCAAGGGACACATTGATTATTAGGCAAGGATAGAAGGCTAACAATAACATAGAGAGGACGCAGAACGTTCCAAGCCATCTGTGAGGACAGAATCAGGGAATGGGCAGTACCGGAGATATTAGTCTCACTGACTGCCTGGGAACCGCGGGAGGCAATGCTCTGAGGAGCTCAGACCTCCCTTCCTGTTGTGACTCTTGAGGTGGCATTATCACACAGGCGACACCACTGTGGATGTGGCAGTCCCCGAGCACCAAGAGGAGTAATTCTTGAGTGCAGATTCAGGAGTAACCCCTGAGCATTGCCGGGTGTGATCCAAAGAACTAACTAAATAATTAGTAAACCCAGGACCAAGGAGATTGCACAGGAGGTTGTAGTATGTGCTTTGTATGTAGCAACCCTGGATTCTATCTCCAGAACGCCTTGGCCTCCTAAGCAAGGCCAGGAACAACCTCTGAGCACCAAGCAGAGAGTAACCTCTGCTAGGTATGTTCCCTAAGTCATTCTGGAGACTTTTGTCACTCCTAAGGTTTGCTTCTGTTTGCTAAAAGCATCGTAGTGCAATCAAAAGCCTTGCGTTTCTGGGAGACTGAGGTACAGACTGCAAGGGAGGAAATCAGGTGAAACCAGCCCCATCCTCTCCACTCTTTGGTTATTGTCTAAAATAACTTTGCTGCTCCCAATTTCCTTTTTTCCTGCTATGCATAATTTTCTGTGCTCATGTGCTGGAGAAAGCCATCATTCAAGGACACTTCTGGTATTAAATTATGATTTATGTGTTGACTCAATTAAGTACTGGAAAATAATTAAAATGACAGTGAATATAAAAGCCATGAAGAGAACTCCCAGAATGAACACCAACTGGGAACTCTTTGGCACCATTGCAGCAATATGGGAAGATTCAATCATTGATGACATCGATGAAGAATACAACCGACTGGTTCAGCACCTCCATGATTGTGCGAAGAATGCCGAGAGAGAGAAAGACACAAAAGGACGCTTTGTCTTCAGAAACTCTTGAGCCAACGTGGCAAGGCGCGAGCCTCAGGAGACCAAATGCTAATGTCCAAGCTTGCTAAACAGTGCAGAGAAGCGATAAAAGCAGACCTCAAAGACAGAAGAGCAGAAATACTGGAAGATGCAGCAGAAGCCGGGAAAAGTATTCACACTGCCCGCCTATACTTCGCCAATTATAAGACCAAGATGACTGCCCTCCGACGCCCTGATGGATCTATCACATCTTCCATAAAGGCAATGGAGAAGATTATCCGGGACTTCTACTCAGATCTCTTTGATAGCCACATCCACCTGCCCACATACCAAATTCCACAGGATGGATATGTCATTCCCAACATTCTCCCTTCTGAAATCCGACATGCCATCTCGTAGGTAAAGAAGGAAACAGCTCCAGGCCCAGACAAAGTCAGACCCGAACACCTGAAGAATCTGCCGCCGGTTCTCATCAATGCACTAGCACGGCTCTTCACACACTACCTGTCAGAATGCAAGGTGCCCTCCCAATGGAAAACCAGCAGGACAGTTCTACTGTTCAAGAAGGGAGACATTCACGACATCGGCAACTATCGCCCCATCTGCCTGTTGTCCGTCATCTACAAGCTGTTTACACGAGTCATCCTGAACAGGATTAGCAGAACACTAGATGAAGGGACAACCATGCGAGCAAGCAGGTTTCCGGAAAGGATTCAGCACAATCGACCATATCCACACAGTAACCAAGCTCATTGAGGTTTGTAGGGAGTACAAGATGCCTCTCTGTCTCACGTTCATTGATTTAGAGAAAGCCTTTGATTCTGTGGACACTGAAGCAGTCATCGAAGCCCTAGTCAAACAGGGTGTTCAAACCCAATACATCAAGATCCTTAGTGAGCTGTATTACGGATTCACCACCAGGATCTCACCATTCTACAAAGAAGTGATCATTGATGTCAAAAGAGGGGTTCGACAGGGTGATACCATCTCACCAAAACTCTTCAGCACCACCCTCGAGAACATCATGAGACAATTAGAATGGGAAGGAATGGGAGTGAAGGTAGATGGTCGGCAACTACACCACCTCTGCTTCGCTGATGACATCGTTCTAATAACACCGAACATTAGCCAAGCGGCACAAATGCTGGCTGACTTTGACCAAGAATGTGGAAAGGTAGGTCTACAGCTGAATCTGAAGAAAACTATGTTCATGAGAAATGAACTAGTTCCTGAGGCCCCATTCACTCTCAATGGAACAAACATCTCTTAATGCAGCAGTTACGTGTTCCTAGGTCGGAAGTCAACATGATGAATGACCTAAAACCTGAGCTGCGCAGGAGGAAGAGAGCGGCATGGAATGCCTTCAAAGGCATCGAAGAAATAGCTAAAAGGACAAAGAACCTCCGGCTCCGGGCACATCTCTTCGACTCCACCATTCTCCATGCATTAACATACACCTCAGAGACCTGGGCCCTACGAAAAGCAGGATGAGAATGCTATTCGGGTCTCCCAGAGAAAAATCGAAAGAGTCATGCTTGGAATATCACGCCTCACTCAAGTGAGTGAAGGAATCCGGAGTTCTGACCTCCGTTGCTATTCCAGAATCAGGGACGCTGTCTCATTTGCCAAGGCAAATCGAAAATCAGATGGGCTGGACATGTAATGCGATTTGGAGACAACTGCTGGACTAGAGCCGTTACCGACTGGATCCCACGGGATGTCAAAAGATCACATGGCCGCCCACCTACAAGATGGTCAGACTTCCTTGTTAAGACCCTGAAGGAACGGCTTGAGGCTCTTCATATTCCTGAATCAACCAGCTGCCATTGGGCTACAGTGGCACGTGATAGGGTCCAATGGAAATGTTACTGGCGCCCGCTCGAGCAAATCGATGAATAATGGGATTCAAGTGATCAAGTGATCAAGTGAATATAAAAGCATTCCCGGGCTTGAAATACTCTTTTCTGAAGGGCACAGATACAGATACAGACACAGACACTGACACACGGCAGAGCAGAAACCAGCTTTCCCCGTTGAACTCCCTGCATTCCTATGGACCACGAGAGCGACTACCAACCCGAGTCCACCATCCCTATGGAGCCTCAGAAGAGCCCAAAGAAACCCCCACACCTTGTTAGCAGCGATCTTCACCATCCATACTCGGCAGCTCTTAAGATCTCCACCCAAGAAATTAAGCCAGTCTCCAGTCCGGCTTGTCAGAAACCCAGCCTACAAGGACCCATCCTGCAGAGAACTGCCCTTCAGAGGAGAGTATTTCAAGCCCAGGAATGCTGGAGCCTAAGACACAGGTACACCTGGCAGAGCAGAAACCAGTTTTTCCCGTAGCGCACAGCTGCTGTGCGACGCGCAATTTACCTCCAGATTACTGTAAATATTCTACCCACCCCTCTGAGAGACCCCCCACAAGATAATGAGAGTATAGCACCAGCACGGCAGAGCCCTGGAAAGCTGTCCAATGCATGTTCGATATGCCAAAACCAGTAACAAAAATGTTTATTTTCCTGACCCGAAAGAGCCCTTAATATGGCAGGAGTAAAAAGGTGAACAAGCAGTGCCTGATAAAATTTCACGGCCAGCCTAGGTAGCCAAAAACGAAGAAGAACTAAAATGACTGTCTGTACTTTCAATGCACGTATGCTGGCATCGGAAGCATATATTGAGGATCTGATGGTGCAAGCACAAAAGATCAAGTACGACATCATTGGTCTGACTGAGACGAGGAGGCATCAGTTGCATCATGCTGTATTTGACACCGAGGAGAATTGTTCCTTGGAACATGTGATGAAAGAGGCGTCGGTGGCATTGGTGTCCTTGATATATGAACATGGCCGTCAACATTGATTCATGTGAATGCCTAACAAGTCGGATAGGATGATTACGCTTGAAGAGATGTGGCCCACTGCCAGCAATTTCTATCTTCATTGTCTACCCACCAACATCCACATACAAAGAAGATGAAATTGAGAAATTCTACATGGAACTGGAGGAGTTCTATAAAAAAGATCACACCTTCTACAAGGTCATAGTTGGTGATTTTAATGCCAAGATAGGACAGAGAAGATAGGCTGAAGAACTCCACATCAGGACCCATGGCCTAGAATGGAGCGAACAGGGTGAGAGACTATCTGAGTTCATCGTGTCCACCAAGACCGTTCATGGGAACTCACAGTTCCAGAAGGCTGAAGTGAAACGTTGAACATGGGAATCTCCTGGCGGACAGTTCCACAATGAAATTGACCACATCATCCCCAATCGACGGTTTTGTCTGACCAATGTTGCTGTGGTCCCCAAATTTCAAACAGGATCGGACCACCGTCTCCTTCGTGCAAAAATTCTACTTCCCGCAATGGGGAGAAAAGGCTGCAAAGTTTAAGAAGAGAACTCCCAGAACGACCACCAACTGGGAACTCTTTGGCACCATTGCAGCAACATGGGAAGATACCATCATTGGCGACATCGATGAAGAATACAACCGACTGGTTCAGCACCTCCATGATTGTGCGAAGAATGCTGAGAGAGAAAGACACAGAAGGATGCTTGTCTTCAGAAACTCTCGAGCTCATTCGCCAACGTGGCAAGGCGCGAGCCTCAGGAGACCAAATGCTAATGTCCAAGCTTGCTAAACGGTGCAGAGAAGCCGATAAAAGAAGACCTCAAAGACAGAAGAGCAGAAATACTGGAAGATGCAGCAGAAACCGGAAAAGCGCTTCACACTGCCCGCCTGTCCTTCGCCAACTATAAGACCAAGATGACTGCCCTCCAATGCCCTGACGGATCTATCACATCTTCCATAAAGGCAATGGAGAAGATTATCCGGGACTTCTACTCAGATCTCTTTGATAGCCACATCCACCTGCCCACATACCAAATTCCACAGGATGGATACGTCATTCCCAACATTCTCCCTTCTGAAATCCGACATGCCATCTCGTAGGTAAAGAAGGGACCAGCAACAGGCCCAGACAAAGTCAGACCCGAACACCTGAAGAATCTGCTGTCGGTACTCATCAATACAATAGCTCGGCTCTTCACAAGGTACCTGTCCGAATGCAAGGGACCCTCCCAATGGAAAACCAGCAGGACAGTTCTACTGTTCAAGAAGGGAGACATTCACGACATCGGGCAACTATTGCCCCCATCTGCCTGTTGTCCATCATCTACAAGCTGTTTACACGAGTCATCCTGAACAGGATTAGCAGAACACTAGATGAAGGACAACCATGCGAGCAAGTGGCTTCCGGAAATCATTCAGCACAATCGACCATATCCACACAGTAACCAAGCTCATTGAGGTTTGTAGGGAGTACAAGATGCCTCTCTGTCTCACGTTCATTGATTTACAGAAAGCCTTTGATTCTGTGGAGACTGAAGCGGTCATCGAAGCCCTAGCCAAACAGGGTGTTCAAACTCAATACATCAAGATCCTTCATGAGCTGTATTATGGATTCACCACCAGGATCTCACCTTTCTACAAAGAAGTGATCATTGATGTCAAAAGAGGGGTTCGACAGGGTGATACCATCTCACCAAAACTCTTCAGCGCCACCCTCGAGAACCTAATGTGACAATTAGAATGGGAAGGAATGGGAGTGAAGGTAGATGGTCGGCAACTACACCACCTCTGCTTTGCTGATGACATCGTTCTAATAACACCAAACATTAGCCAAGCGGCACAAATGCTGGCTGACTTTGACCGAGAATATGGAAATATAGTTCTACAGCTGAATCTAAAGAAAACTATGTTTATGAAGAATGAACTAGTTCCAGAGGCCCCATTCACTCTCAATGGAACAGACATCTCTGAATGCAGCAGTTATGTGTACCTAGGTCGAGAAGTCAACATGATGAACGACCTAAAACCTGAGCTGCGCAGGAGGAAGGGAGCGGCATGGAATGCCTTCAAAGGCATTGAAGAAATAGCTAAAAGGACAAAGAACCTCCGGCTCCGGGCACATCTCTTTGACTCCACCGTTCTCCCTGCATTAACATACGCCTTAGAGACCTGGGTCCCTACGAAAGCAGGATGAGAATGCTATTCGGGTCTCCCAGAGAGGAATCGAAAGAGCTATGCTTGGAATATCACGCCTCACTCAACTGAGAGAAGGAATCCGGAGTTCTGACCTCCATTGCTATTCCAGAATCAGGGATGCTGTCTGGTTTGCCAAGGCATCGAAAATCAGATGGGCTGGACATGTAATGTGATTTGGAGACAACCGCTGGACTAGAGCTGTTACCGACTGGATCCCACGGGATGTCAAAAGATCACGTGGCTGCCCACCCACAAGATGGTCAGACTTCCTTGTCAAGACCCTGAAGGAACTGTTTGAGGCTCTCTCATATTCCTGAATCAACCAGATGCCATTGGGCTACATTGGCACGTGACAGGGTCCAATGGAAATGTTACTGGCTTCCCCTTGAGCAAATCGATGAATAACGGGATTCGGAAGTGATCAAGTGAT